>JANAVB010010400.1:610000-631383 GCA_029216955.1 Iris pallida | reverse complement strand
AATATATATATATATATATATATATATATATATATATATATATATATATATATATATATATATATATATATATGCATTTAACACAAAGGAAAGGAAGATGCTGTGTGTGGTGTGTGTTTGTATATGATGGTTGCACAATGGGAAGGAAGCTGTGTGTGTGTGTGTGTGTGTGTGGTGTGTGTGTGTGTGTGTTTGTATATGATGGTTGTTGCTAGGGGCTGTGGTAAGAGGGCCAAAACTGAGAACAAACATACATATATATATATATACTATACCTATATACTAATATCTATTTGAAATAGTTTATATATACAAAGGTGAAATATAACATAGGGATATATATAGTTGAAAGTAACCTTAGTCTATCTTCAAAACAAATTCAGAAATCTATTCTAACCTAATCATCCCATTCAAAATCTAATTTCACCACACACAATATATATATACATATATATATATATATATATATATATATATATATATATATATATATATATATATATATATGTATATTTGGCTCCATCCAAGACTCCAGACAATCCCTTTCCTGCTGGATTGAACACCCACACTTCAACAACGTTCCTTGCTCTCGGTGGTGCACGGCAGCTGCGACGTTACCGAGCGCAAGAGGCTATGGGACACCCTCTCAACCACTCACCACCTCCTCAACAACCTTCCGTGGATTTGCGTGGGCGACTTCAATATCATCTCCAACCAAGCAAAAAAATCTGGGGGTTGTCCACCCCACCCGACAACAATGGCCGATTTCAACGCCTTTATTTTTAACGCCCACCTGCTCCCCATTCCGTTCTCAAGCAACGCATTTACCAGGTATAACATACAGGAAGGATCCAGGCGTCAGTACTCTCGCCTCGACCGTGCCCTCATCAATAATCATTGGGCGGACTTAGGCCTCATCTCCAACCTCTCTCACCTGAACACCACGGAATCAAATCACTCTCCTCTTCATATTGAGATCAGCAGTAATCAACCCCACATCAAGCAAGTCTTCCGGTTTCAGACCTTCTGGAGCCACTACCCCCATTTCAAACAAATTGTCGCCACAACTTGGAGTTCAACTAGCGATCCGGACTCCATCGTACGTGTGGCTGCCAAACTAAAAGCCTCCAAGGGAGCTCTGGCGAGTTGGAGAAGAAACGCATTCGGAGACATTTTCCAAGCTATCAAGCTGGCGGAAGACGACGTTACTCGGGCAGAGATTTTGTACACCACGGACAGGTCGCAGGAGAACCGCGCCATCCTTCACCTCACCAAAGCTCTCCTCAAGTCCCGGCTGAAAATAGAAACTGAATTCTGGAAGCAGAAAGCCAGGTTGGCGTGGGATGCTTTCACTCATGCGTTAAAGGCCGCAGACAACAGCTCAGCGTGCACCAAATCGCGGATGACACCGGTCGTATTCACACAGATCCTCAGAACATCCAGATGGCGGCCACTCACTTCGACTCCGAACTCTTCTCCAAGGAGGACAACTCGACCACTTTCAAGGACTTTTGCCCCATCAACAACAAAGAGAACGAGCAGCTCCTTGCCCTCCCCTCCACGGAGGAAGTCAAGGCCGTCGTATGGGCCCTGGACGAACACATCGCCCCTGGACCAGATGGGTTCACCGGCGTCTTCTTTCGTTCGTGCTAGGACATTATCGAATATGACATCCATGTGGCAGCCGTTGCCTTTCTTCAGGGAGTTAGATACCCAAGGTCCATCTCCCGAGCCAACCTTATCCTCATCCCCAAGAAGGACAACTCGACCACTTTCAAGGACTTCCTCCCCATCAGCTTATGTACTGTAAAACCCCTAAATTTCTACTATATTTTTAGTACTAATTTTTTTATTTATACGTCGCATAGTCGTATTATACGTCGCGCAAAAATTTGCGTTTTCGTATTTACTCGTCGAGTGCGAATATGTGCGAGGTACATATTTTTAGAAAAATAGTTTTTTTTATTTATTATCGGTGATGGTTTCAAAATAATATATATAATAATTATTTTTTAAAAGTTGTGAAAAGTATCTATCGAGGTTGCCAAAACTTATTATTTTAGTTATTTATAAAATGTTATCTTATTTTAATAGTGGTAATTTAGAAACTAGATTTATGTGAATATTCTACTCGTGTAGAGCACATGAAAATTATTTCATGTATATTTTCAAAATTAATTTTTATTATTTATAATAAATTATTTAGCAAGAAGGTATTTTAAAGATTTGATTATTTATGTTTACTTTCGAAATTGTTTTATCTAAATTATTTAAAATGTAGTTTAATATTATTCCTATTAATACTTAAATATTTATTATGATTTTTGAAATTAATTAATTATTATTATTTATAAAAAATATTTTGAATTTAATTGTGATAATTTAAATGGTAATTTTGAAAACAAGGTTTTATGCAAATATTTATTTCATATGAGGTACAAAAATTTAAATTTATAAATATAATTCTATTTTCGAAATTTATTTAATATTAATATTTTATTATTCGAAAAAGTAATTGAAAATATTGTTTTGGTTTAAATTGAATTAAATAGGATGAAGTATATTTGAAAAGATTACTTTTATTGTCTTACATTTGAATAAGTTTTAAATCAAAGATGGTTTTAAACGATTTTAAATGGATTTGAATTTAATTATGAAATTATCTCTTGGAATTTTAACCAAAATTTGTCCTTATTCTAATGGGATTCCCACCTCCTATAAAAGGAGAGGTACTTGCCCTCTTTTTCAGAAATTTTCACAACCATCCCAGCATCGTGCATCGTGTCCGTGTTCCCTTCCTCATCCACTATGTGTTTTATTGTACAAATATATTTTTTCTACCCCAGGTCCGACAAATCCGAACCACCGTCCCCGTCGTGTCGGACACACCTGACACGACTCATCCAAACTCGACCCTAAACCTAGAGCTGTCTGCAAAGCCCCGTCGCCTCCGCCACCAAGACCCGACGCCCTGCTGCCATCACAACTACCCATAGCATCCCCATCTCCTCTCCCTATCAAACCGCTACCACCACCAGAACTAGACCCCGACCTCCCATGCCAAACTGACACCACCCTCACAAAACCCCTCGTCGTCGTCTCCAGCAAGGTCATACCACCATAACCCCACCACACAGCCACCACCTGAATCGCCTCGATCACCACATAACGTCGGCCAAGTTCGACCATCCTCCACTGCCAACACCATCTCCCAGCCCCGCGCGGCCACCGTCGCGGCAGCCCGGCCACCACCTACCTATCTACCGTCACCATCGGACGAAGTCGAAAAACCCATTCCCCCACCTGGCGACTCGCCAAACCCCATCACCACGTAACAACAACAACAGTCAAAACCAACAACCATCAACCACCGCCCTTACCTCGGCCAGCCGACGAACGCCGCCGCCGTGCCCGAGCTCCATCTCCTCCCTCTACGTCTCCCAGCCGAGACCAGCGCCTTTCCGCAGCCTGGTGCCCGATCCTCTCCGCCTTCCTGTGCCGTACGCACCCATCCCGGCCATCAGCGTCTGCCGCCGCCGCGTACAGGAGTCGCCACCGCCGCGTCTCCACCGTGAAAGCCGCCTCTCCGTCGGCGGAGCCCTTTCCCGACCTCCCAGACCCCCGCTCTCCCGCTCTCGCTCCTCTTCCTCGCCCGCTCCCCGTACTCCGTAGCCGCCGCGTCCCAGCGCCGTGTCCGCCGTCGACCCCTCGAGCCGCTCCCCTCGCCGAGCCTCCTTCCCAGGCTTCCACGCCCCGATTCCTCAGCCTCCGCATCCGGCTTCGCCGAGCTCCCCTCTTCCTCTCTCGCCACTACTTCCCGGACTCCCTTCTCTCTACCCGCTCAAACCCCTACTCCGGCTGTTCTTTCTCCCTCTCTTTCCTCTATATGTAGACGAAATTTTTTAGTAACTCTCTCTCTCTCTCTCTCTCTCTCTGAGTCTTCTTCCCCCATTGATTGATTTATTTATTTATTTATTCATTTTTTCTTTTTGTTTGTTTGTGTGAATAATTTAGCTTTTTGTGGAAATACTTTTGATATTAACATTATTATTTATTATTATTATTATTATTATTATTATTATTATTATTATTAGTATTATTATTATTATTATTATTATTATTATTATTATGTACTGTGAGATAATACTTTTGATGTTAAATTTTTTATTATTATTAGTATTATATAAAAGGTTTTCTCTTTCTTTAGTAATAATCAATGCAAGCCATATGTTAGCAGTATTACAATATGTCCAATATTGTATTGTGATACTTTGTATTTATTATTTGTATTGATAACCAATAGTTTTAAAAAAATTTATAACAAAAAGTTGTTGGCCATATAACTATATTTTTATTTAAAGGAGAAATTAGTAGAAAACCCTAAAATTATTTCTATATTATTATTATTTTTCTTCTACCAATTTTAAATATAATTTTTATCTAAATGAGTTATTAATGTTTTCAAAGATTTCTTTAAAATACTTTATGAAGTATAGTTATTATTTATAAGCGTATTTATACAGACTTTGGCTTCTAGTCCAAATCGAGTTATTTCTCTATTTTTTAAAATATTATTTTGCGAGTAAATGTAACTTCACATATTAGAAATACTTTCCTAAAATGTATATATATATTTTCTCCATTTCATCATTACCAATTCTTGACCACCATATTCCTATTATCTTTCGAATCTAGACTTCTGTATGTCATTGCTAGCTAAATTGACCATTCAGGACCCAATAGAACAGTCCGTGCCGTCATCCGAGGCCATCATGCGTAGTTGTAATATCGAAGTCATATACTCCATGCCACATGATTATAGCAGCACACCAGGCAGCTCACCAGGCGTCACAACAGGCAAGTATACCTTGCTAATTTACTGTCATATTATTTATTTTCTGCATTATTTACTTTGTTTCATAGTTGTTATTTTTAATTGTTACAAACTGCGCATCCAAGCCACACTTGGGTGAAAGCGACTCTATTAGTCATTTTATTTTTATTTTATGCATGACTTAGTTTTAGCGGACTACCTTCTTATTGTGGGATATCCTTATATCTCCTTGGCCATGACACACACACTACACGGTTTGAGACAGTTGTTAGGGGCACGACTTATGGACTGGCCATCTCTATTGTCATGTGACGGATAGATCGTAACTGCTACGATTATGGTTTAGAGACTTGAGCAGTTACAAAACTGGGTGGGTCATGGACATGACTTGGACAGTGTGGGAAATATTAGGGAAGGACAGTCGCTAGTGCGTATGAGAATCCAAACAGGTAAACCACAGTCTCCGGATGAAACTGTGGCAATTTATATTTGAAGATGCCCTCTGACGTTTTGGACGTTACGGACGGATACGGATGACTGGATGCCAGTTACGTACTTATAGCCTAAAAATTCTACCCATGTGCATGAAAGTTGTCCTCTAAATTACACAATAGATGGTTAGCAATCCCTTTTGCATATTGGTGTCTAGGAGAGTCTTACATATTATTATTATTTTGACAGTTCATATTAGCTTGTTCTTCCTGTATCTTGTTACGTCCCTCTGAGGACCTGGTTATTTCCCCAGGTGTGTGTTCATGTCTTCCGCAGGTATTCTAGCCGGGATCGTGGTCTTCTCCATTTATTCGAAGATGACGTGACTTGGTTCCTCCTTGCTACTTCCACTTAGCCTTTTATATATCATGTAGTTCTTCCTTTTATTTTGGTTGGTAGCGGATGTGTCTCCACCCAACATATTATACCAAAATAATTCATTATATGATATCTTTTATTCCCTTATTTTGTGGATGAGATTAGTTAGTTGTGGGTTACTGTATTTTACAGCTTATGTATACATATAAGGCCCCTGTACTTCGTATATATACAGCTGGCATGTCTACGTACTTAGTCCTACGTATTTTGGGACTGGGGCGTTACATATTTTTTTGGTGGCCCATGCAGGTCAAGATAAATTGTTTGGCTACTTTACTGTACCAAGCAAGCCTGCGTATAGAATTAGAGTCTAGGATCTCATCTACATACTTGACCGCCTTCTCGCTTGACTCCTCGAGTTGTATCTTGCTTGATCCCTTCTATCGTGATTTGTGTCCTTCTTTCGTACTTGATAGAGATTAATAAGGTAACCCATACTAGGTGGACATGACCCATTGTCCCATCATCCTACTAGTTTAACTCTTGTAACTTGGGTAGAGTGCCTTACGACCTAACCTTCCTTATAACCTTAACCAAGTCTTAGATAAGTAGACGGTAGGACAACTGTATAGGTATCAACATAGGACATGACCTAGATTTTTAAGGACTTTGACCAAACTCTACTTCCTTTCAATCTTAATCTCACATGCCTATGTTTTACCATCTTGACTAATGTTGCTACTATAAACTAGTTTTGCAAGCTTATCCATCTATCGAGCTTGATCATGGACATATCTTATTGGAGGCCTCCACTAACATATTGTCTAATCAGAATCGGTGCATGATGGTCTGATCAACCTAATGCACTTTGGTTCGCCTTTTACCCGATTATTCTACGTGGTTGAGATATAGTTAAACTTACCCCTTAGAATCTCATCCACTATTGCCTTGGCAATTCTTTTTAAATTATTCGGTCTCATTCGAACCACGTATTCGTATTCATATTCGATAATCTCTTCTTTGAACCCTTTATTACTTTTGCCTTCATCTATTTTAGAAGGACGAAAGCGCTGTACTTGAATTTTTTCTAGCTGTCCTATCACTTATGACCATTACCACTCAATATTACTATATCTTCTTCTTAAACTACTCATCCTTCTTCGCGGCCCTATATTTACTATCATGACCTTCTAATCGCTTAATTTAGGCATGCACCTAATCGCTCTCTTAATCGTGCTCCCAACCTACTCTCAAGGAACCATATCTTTAAGTTCTCAAATTTATTTCTCTTGATATCGTACTATTCTTTATTGCATGTTATCTTGATTAAACTTTAACTCTAATCATCTTTCTTCTGGCGTTAGTTAGCCATATCCATGATTTATTTTCGTCATTATTTGAAATCGTGATTTTCTAATGCATGTTTGCATTAAACGTCGTTTCTTTGCCTCGTCCAGTGACTTGATCGTGTTCATTACCGATATACCCATGTGACCTTCTCACCCTCCCCTATTATTCTTAATTTCGAGGACAAAATTCTTGTAAGTTGGGTAGGATGTAAAACCCATAAATTTCTACTATATTTTTAGTACTGATTTTTTTTATACGTCGCATAGTCGTATTGTACGTCGCGCGAAAATTTACGTTTTCGTATTTACTCGTCGAGTGCGAATATGTGTGAGGTACATATTTTTAGAAAAATAGTTTTTTTATTTTATTATCGGTGATGGTTTCAAAATAATATATATAATAATTATTTTTTAAAAGTTGTGAAAAGTATCTATCGAGGTTGCCAAAGCTTATTATTTTGGTTATTTATAAAATGTTATCTTATTTTAATAGTGGTAATTTAGAAACTAGATTTATGTGAATATTCTACTCGTGTAGAGCACATAAAAATTATTTCATGTATATTTTCAAAATTAATTTTTATTATTTATAATAAATTATTTAGCTAGAAGGTATTTAAAGATTTGATTATTTATGTTTACTTTCGAAATTATTTTATCTAAATTATTAAAAATGTAGTTTAAAATTATTCCTATTAATACTTAAATATTTATTATGATTTTTAAAATTAATTAATTATTATTATTTATAAAAAATATTTTGAATTTAGTTGTGATAATTTAAATGGTAATTTTGAAAACAAGGTTTTATGCAAATATTTATTTCATATGAGGTACGAAAATTTGAATTTATAAATATAATTCTATTTTTGAAATTCATTTAATATTAATATTTTATTATTCGAAAAAGTATTTGAAAATATTATTTTGGTTTAAATTGAATTAAATAGGATGAAGTATATTTGAAAAGATTATTTTATTGGCTTACATTTGAATAAGTTTTAAATCAAAGATGGTTTTAAACGATTTTAAATGGATTTGAATTTAATAATGAAATTATCTCTTGGGATTTTAACCAAAATTTGTCCTTATCCTAATGGGATTCCCACCTCATATAAAAGGAGAGGTACTTGCCCTCTTTTTTCGGAATTTCTACAACCATTCCAGCGTCGTGCATCGTGTCCGTGTTCCCTTCCTCATCCACTATGTGTTTTATTGTACAAATATATTTTTTCCACCCCGGGTCCGACAGATCCAAACCATCGTTCCCGTCGTATCGGACACACCCGACACGACTCATCCAAACTCGACCCTAAACCTAGAGCTGTCTGCAAAGCCCCGTCACCTCTGCCACCAAAACCCGACGCCCCGCTGCCATCACAACCACCCATAGCATCCCCATCTCCTCTTCCGATCAAACCGCTACCACCACTAGAACTAGACCCCGACCGCCCATGCCAAACTGAAACCACCCTTACAAAACCCCTCGTCGTCGTCTCCAGCAAGGTCACACCACCATAACCCCACCACACAGCCACCACCTGAATCGCCCCGATCACCACAGAACGTCGGCCAAGTCCGACCATCCTCCACTGCCAACACCATCTCCCAGCCCCGCGCGGCCACCATCGCGACAGCCCGGCCACCACTTACCTATCCACCGACACCATCAGACGAAGTCGAAAAACCCACTCCCCCACCTGGCGACTCGCCAAACCCCATCACCACGCAACAACAACAACAGCAAAAACCAACAACCACCAACCACCTCCCTTACCTCGGCCTGCTGACGAACGCCGTCGCCGTGCCCGAGCTCCATCTCCTCCCTCCACGTCTCCCAGCCGAGACCAGCGCCCTTCTGCAGCCTGGTGCCCGATCCTCTCCGCCTCCCTGTGCCGTACGCGCCCAGCCCAGCCATCAGCGTCCGCCGCCGTCGCGTACAAGAGTCGCCACCGCCGCGTCTCCACCGCAAAAGCCGCCTCTCCGCCGGCGGAGCCCTTTCCCGACCTCCCAGACCCCCGCTCTCCCGCGCTCGCTCCCCTTCCTCCCCCGCTCCCCATACTCCGTAGTCGCCGCATCCCAGCGCCGTGTCCGCCGTCGACCCCTCGAGCCGCTCTCCTCGCCGAGCCTCCTTCCCAGGCCTCCACGCCCCGATTCCTCAGCCGCCGTATCCGGCTTCGCCGTGCTCCCCTCTTCCACTCTCGCCACTACTTCCCGGACTCCCTTCTCTCTCCCCGCCCAAACCCCTACTCCGGCTGTTCTCCTTCCCTCTCTTTCCTCTATATGTAGACGAATTTTTTTAGTAACTCTCTTTCTCTCTGACTCTTCTTCCCCCATTGATTTATTTATTTATTTATTTATTTATTCATTTTTTCTTTTTGTTTGTTTGTGTGAATACTTTGGCTTTTGTGGAAATACTTTTGATATTAACATTATTATTATTATTATTAGTATTATTATTATTATTATTATTATTATTGTTATTATTATTATTATTATTATTATATTGTTATTATTATGTACTGTGAGATAATACTTTTGATGTTAAAAATTTTATTTTTATTATTAGTATTATATAAAAGGTTTTCTCTTTCTTTAGTAATGATCAACGAAAGCCATATGTTAGCAGTATTACAATATATCCAATATTGTATTGTGATACTTTGTATTTATTATTTGTATTGATAACCAATAGTTTTAAACATTTTTATAACAAAAAGTTGTTGGCCATATAACTATATTTTTATTTAAAGGAGAAATTAGTAGAAAACCCTAAAACTATTTCTATATTATTAGTATTTTTCTTCTACCAATTTTAAATATAATTTTGATCTAAATGAGTTATTAATGTTTTCAAAGATTTATTTAAAATATTTTTATGAAGTATAGTTATTATTTATAAGCGTGTTTATACAGACTTTGGCTTCTAGTCCAAATCGAGTTATTTCTCTATTTTTTAAAATATTATTTTGCGAGTAAATGTAACTTCTCAGATTAGAAATACTTTCCTAAAATGTATATATATATTTCCTCCATTTCATCATTACCAATTCTAGACCACCATATTCCTACTATCTTCCGAATCTAGACTTCTTTATGTCGTTGCTAGCTAAATTGACCATTCGGGACCCAATGGAACAGTCCGTGCCATCATCCGAGGCCATCATGCATAGTTGTAATACCGCAGTCATACTCTATGCTACATGATCATAGCACCACACCAGGCAGCTCACCAGGCGTCACAACATGCAAGTATACCTTGCTAATTTACTGTCATATTATTTATTTTCTGTATTATTTACTTTGTTTCATAGTTGTTATTTTTAATTGTTACAAACTGCGCGTCCAAGCAACACTTGGGTGCACGCGACTCTATTAGTCGTTTTACTTTTATTTTATGCATGACTTAGTTTTAGCGGACTACCTTCTTGTTGTGGGATATCCTTATATCTCCTTGGCCATTACACACACACTACACGATTTGAGACAATTTGCTAGGGGCACGACTTATGGACTGGCCATCTCTATTGTTGTGTGACGGATAGATCGTAACTGCTACGATTAAGGTTTAGAGACTCGAACAGTTACAAAACTGGGCGGGTCATGGACATGACTTAGACAGTGTAGGAAATATTGGGGGAGGACAGTCGCTAGTACGTATAGGAATCTAAACAGGTAAACCACAGTCTCCGGATGGAACTGTGGCAATTTATATTTGCAGATGCCCTCTGACATTTTGGACGTTACAGACGGATACGGATGACTGGATGCCAGTTACGTACTTATAGCCTAAAAATCCCACCTATTCGCATGAAAGTTGTCCTCTAAATTACACAATAGATGGTTAGCATTCCCTTTTGCATATTGGTGTCTAGGAGAGTCTTATATATTACTATTATTTTGACAGTTCATATTAGCTTGTTCTTCCTGTATCATGTTACGTCCCTCTGAGGACCTAGTTATTTCTCCAGGTGTGTGTTCATGTCTTCCGCAGGTATTCTAGCCGGGATCGTGGTCTTCTCCATTTATTCGAAGATGACGTGACTTGGTTCCTCCTTGCTAATTCCACTTTGCCTTTTATATATCATGTAGTTCTTCCTTTTATTTTGGTTGGTAGTGGATGTGTCTCCACCCAACATATTGTTCCAAAACAATTTATTATATGATATATTTTATTCCCTTGTTTTGTTGATGAGATTAGTTAGTTGTAGGTTACTGCATTTTACAGCCTATGTATACATATAATGCCCCTGTACTTCGTATATATACAGCTGGCATGTCTACATACTTAGTCCTACGTATTTTAGGACTGGGGCGTTACATGCACCTTCACTAATAAAATTATTTAAAAAAATGATCGCATCCCGCATGTTCCCGCTTCTCCCCAAAATTATCTCCGAAGAGCAAAGTGGGTTCGTCTCGGTTAGGAACATCACCGACAACATCCTATTAGCGCAGGAGATGATCACCTGTATGAAATTCTCCTCCAGAGGGGGTAACGTGGCTATCAAGCTAGACATGGAGAAAGCCTATGACCGATTGGATTGGCATTTCATGATCTGGGTGCTTAGGGCATTCGGCTTCTCGGAAGCGTGGATCGATGTTCTCTTCAGATCCGTCAACAACTCCTGGTTCTCCACTGTCATCAACGGACAAGCCGACAGTTTTTTCAAAGCCAGCCGCGGGGTTAGGCAGGGAGACCCCCTTTCTTCTACCCTTTTCATCATCGCGGCCGAAGCCCTTAGCAGAAATCTCAACAGCTTAGCCAACTCGCCAGGATTCCACCACTTCCACTCAACCACCGGCTACCCATTAATCACCCACCTAGCTTACACGGACGACATCCTCATCTTCTCAGCTGGAGACATCGGGTCGGTTGAGACAGTACACAAAACGCTAGAGAGATACTCCAAATGTTCCGGACAGCGGGTGAACCCTAGTATGAGTGTCATCTTCACTCATCACAAAGCGGACAGAGCATACTGAGCGACCCTCTCCAATCTGACATCCTTTTCTACCGCTTATCCGCCGTTTAATTACCTCGATTGTCCGCTGGTGTACGGCAAATCTAACTCAGGTATATTTGATGACCTTGTCAGCAAAATCAGAAGAAAAAAAATTAAGGGCTGGCACAATGCGACCTTATCCCCTAGGGGGAAAATGATCCTGATCAAGCACGTTCTATCCTCCATTCCCATGTACACCCTTTCAGTCTGTTCTCCTCCGTAGAAGGTCTTATCCTCCCTCGAATCCTTATTCTCCAACTTTTTTTGGGGCCACAGAGAAGGCAGGGACATGCACCACTGGGCCAACTGGGCATCCATGGCCAAACCCACCAGTGAGGAAGGACTCGGATTCAACAGACTGGTGCACATTGTCGTCGCCTGCTCAATGAAGTTATGGTGGAAGCTGCGTACCGAAAACATGATCTGGTCTAGATTTATGAAGGCCGGGTATTTTCGGCATTTCCACCCCTCGATGGCTGTGGCCAATAGTAGATCCTCTGCCAGTTGGCACAACATTCTAACAGGGAGAAACCTCGCAGAACCGCTAATGATCGTAGATGATTCGGAAATGCTGAGCTGGTCCCTGAACCCCGACGGCGAGTTCACGTTAGCATCCGCCAGGTTAGCGTTGAGAGGCACGGAAGAACCAAAACACCTCCTCGCCCACTACTGGCAACCAACCATCCCCAAAAAATGGTCCATCCTCATTTGGAGAGCGCAGCACAGAAAACTCCCCACCGACGATGCTCTAACCTCCATCGGGTACAGCCTCACCTCGAGATGCCACTGCTACCAATCTTCGCAAGCAGAAATAGTGGCTCACGTTCTCTATTCTGGAGAGCTTGCCAACCAGCTGTGGTCTCACCTCTCCATCAAATGGCAGATACAACAACAGGCTGGGGACTTCGATGATCTTCTCGCCATCTGGGAAAACTCCAACAGGCACCAGATCGTTGCAGCCGTCGGCATTTGGGTATTATGGAAAAACAGAAACAAGCACAGATATGAAGGTCGCTTATATAACCCCCCTCAACTGTACAGAGAAGTCTGCCGACAGGTTCTCAAGGCAGGCTATCGTAGCGCACCAGCACAGGATGGCCGTCAACGGGTTCAATCTTATCCTTGAACCCGGAGACTTTTTGCTTCGGCCACCGCGACCGGCCGTCAGTTTTATTTCCTTTCTCAGCACCCGTATTGTGCTTTCTTGTATAGGCTTCGGCATTTTGCGCCTTATACATCAATAAAAAGAGGTTTTCGCATATATATATATATATATATTAACCATTTGAATGTAAATATTAGATCCATATACAAAATTGAACTTTCAAAAACTATCTAAACTGAACTCTAAACTCAGAATCTGGGTTCAAAGTTAGAAATTCACATCTCAACCAAAAATCGATTAAAAAACAAACCAATACAAAACCCGAAAACTAACTCGATATCCAATTTCCAAAATACACAACTAGAACCCGTGAAACTTGGCAAATACGAAGATGCCTATGTGTGTGACGTGCTCGGGTACTCACGGGGTCAAACTCGTGTCCATGGAGTGCCTATCAGAAAATTGGATACACGAGTCGGAACGTATACGTGCACGTGCATTTTCGCTCGATTGAGCGCCACACGCACAACGAGAAGCCTCGTACACGTAGCTAGGTAGGGTCCCAAGCTAGGTCTAGGATATAATGATACGATACCACGTCGTGTCTATGTGACGCAGGACACGCGAATCCCGTGCGGCCTGTGCGCACGCGCACGTGCGTGCCCGTGGGCGCGTGTCGAGCCACGTGGCTCGCGATTTGAGCCACGCCGTGTCTCGAGATTGAATCCCTGGGTAGCCCAGGTATAGGGCTTCGTGTTCGTGCACCTGGAACGGGTCCTCATCGCGTCGTTCTCGCGTACAAAGGCCATGTCAGCAGCACTTTTCAGCCGCGTACACAGTACGGGCTGAACCATGCGCGTCGGATTTCTCCTCGCACGCTTCATGTAACGTCGTGAAATTTTAGGAGCATATGGGCAGAGGTTCCCCCACGTACCCATAAAATTTCACGCAAAACGGACCCCTGTGCGTCAAGTTATGACGCCCAGACAGCAGGGCATGCATGGGGCCGTGCACGGGCCACGTGCACGCGTGTCCGTGTCCGATTCGGACACTGAAATCGTGTCGAATCAAGATCCGTATTCACAAAAGTTATTATAAATAATATTAGCAAGGAATTCGGGAAAACAGAATCGAAAAAAAACAATTTTCAGTTCTAAGTGGCATTTCGTCGAACACGTGTTCCATAGGACCGACACATATCCGATACGGCTATCAAACGAAATCACAAACCTACCAAACTTCATGCACAGGTCTGAGGTACCTATATGGATGCATCTACGAAAAAAATAGAATTAACTAGTATTTAGAGAGATTTACCTCACTACTAAAATCTGTCAAATCAGCGACGCCAGAGGACGTCGCTAACTATGGAAAATACGTCTCTAAATCGAATTAGCGACGTATTTAGCGATGTTTGGACGTAGTCATGATTTACCTAGTCGCTAGCACCATGACGTCGTAATACGTCGCTAGTGCGAAGACAATTAGCGACGTATCCGCGTCGCTAATTCAGCGACTACAGCGACTACAAGCGAAGTAAAACGACTGCGTTTGCCGACGTCAGCTAGCGACGTTTAGCAACGTTACATACATCGATGCTGACCTGGCGTGAGAGCCAAATGGCGACGTTCTGCGACGTTATACGTCGCTATAGTGCCGACACATAGCGATGTTTAAAGACGTTGTATTTAGCGACGTTTAGTGACGATCAGCGACAGGGTGAATCATAGTTAGCGACATTCCGATACTTACTTAGCGACGTTAACGTTCGTCGCTGGACGTCACTAAACGTCGCTGAACGTCGCTGAATTTGGTAAACAAATAAAAAATACAGCATTTACAGCAGCACCTAAAGCAGCATTTTTCTGGGTTCGTCGACCCCTTCGATGGAACACTACTCAACACCGGCTGATCAGGAGGAGCATCACGAACACAAAGTATCAAACAATATGAAACACAATCACGAACACGTTTGAAACACAATCTCATCAATCAACACATATATATGAAGAATTTTAACAACAGTGTCAAACATAATGAAACACAATAACAATGTATGTATAAATACATAAAAGATCCGACAATGGGCCATCACACAACAATATATATATATGTCGACTACGGCTGATCAGGAGGAGCATCACCGCTCCTGGAAAGAAGGTAAGCATACTGCTCCGGTGTAAGAACCACCAACGACGATGAAGGAGGAGACAATACAACCGCTGTAGAAGGAGGCAGTGTAACCACTGGAGAAGGAGGCAGTTTAACCGCTGGAGATGGGTGCGTCCGCGTCTCCTCTTGGGCTAGCAGTCTGGAGCTGCATTGCTCCATGCAAGCCGCTATCCTAGTAACGGTGCCGTGAATGGACTCATGCGTCCCCTATACGTCCCTCAAGGTGCGCTCGAGCTCGTCAAAGCGTGCGGTGACCGACATAGCGTCCCCTTGCGCCTGAGACCATGGCTGCTCAGAAATCCTCCTCAGCATATCGTCGCACAGCTCAGCAATCTGGCGGGCAATGGTATCCTCGACAAGGGACGACTCGGCCTGTGATGGCTGTGAATGTGCACTGGCAGAGGGAGCCCTGGATGCCTGCGTCGCAATAAATGCATCGTAGGACCCTGTACCATAGTACATACCTCTATGAAGACCACCAACGACGGTCTTCCAGAGCTCGTCCTCCGACTGAGGCGGAGAGGGCTGCGATGTACCAACCCCTCCCTCTGTCGGTGCACTAGCACTCGCACGCTTACGTAGCCTAACGAACTCGTCCTAGAAATCATTGTACATCTCTATAAATCAGTACTTACCTAAATTAGCTTAATAAACGTCTAAAGTATTTAATTATTATGAACTATATGGTTATCTGTATATTCTTCAAGTTGTGTTAAAAATTAACGAAATCTAAATTAGTATTTACATAGCTCTGAGTAGCCCGGTCGTCGATGAGCTTCCCGTCCTTCCGATGGGTGGCCAGGAAGACGGTCGCCATAGAGGGTCACTCTGGTATGGATCCGCCCGGGCGGGAGTAGGGACTACCTCCTCCACCTGCTCCCCACCCGCCATGCTGCTGTCAGCGGTAGGAAGGCTAGGGGAAGGAGTATCAGCAAGCCTGAAACTGCTTATCCCAGGTGTACTGCCACCCGGACCTGCGATCGTATGGTATAATGGAGTGCTCGGATCAGACGACGATCCGGAGCCATCCTCTAGTAATGGAGGTCTCTGCCCACCTAAGGACACGACTCGTCCTGACCTATCTCCGCGTCGTCCTGATATGCCTCCACGTCGTCCTGCCATGCTGATAATAACATATGATTAAAAATATAAATAAATACAATAACAGTTTAGAAATAAAAAATATCTGCATACATTGGAGTTTATAATTTAAGTTTAAAAAAATTTGAATACTAATAGAAATGATCATAGTTCATAATTTAAGATTACAGAAATATGAATACATTAAAATCACAGTTTCTCAATCATCCTCTGAAAATTCATCTTCTTCGTTTGCCTCCTCCTCCTCATCCTCTTCCTCTTCCTCTCCATCGTCACTAGCATCTCTTTCGTCTTTCCCTTCGGATACTTGTACCTCTTCTACACAAGTAGATATGAAATAGAGAACTTCTGCTGAGTCGACATCAACTGTATTTGGTACAAGAGGTAGCTCATCCTCCTGATAAGCCACTTCGTCGACGTCGTAGATATTTCTGGCTTTAGTCCTGCATACTGCCCACCAGTCGCACCTCGTTGTTTCCCATCTAGGATATGTTATAAAATATACGAGTTGAGCTTGACTTGCTAGGATAAATGGTTCGTATCCTTGGTATCGACGACGGTAGTTAATATCCACAAGACCATGCTTGTCAATTTTCTATCCTTGATCTTGTATCGGATCAAACCAATCAACTTTGAACAACACGATCTTGGCAGGCTCTATGCCATAGTTGTACTTCAATTCTACGATCTCCTGTAAGACGCCATAGAAATCATTACCTGGAGTGACATCTTTGTAGTTTGTAGATTTGATACACAAGCAACTATTTTTTATGGAATCAAGATCCAGGAAGCTATCTCTGATGGAAGCATTTGTTGACTTGAACTTAAACCCATTCACGCAATAACTTGGCCATATTTTGACGGCATAAATTGGTCCCTTGGCAAGAGTTCTAATAGATTCATTCTCAAGGATGACGTCCGGACGATCGACCTAAACACGAGAAGATACAAAATTAAGTTCAATGTTAAGTTATTTTTGTGCAAATACAAATGGAGGAAGATTCTAACTAGATTCTTACGTACATATGCATTCAACCAAGACGGGAAATAAAGTCTCATTTCTTCTTCTACTTCTTCATCTGCAATGTATGGTCTACTTGACCTCACCTCATCATTAAATTTGCTGAAAACCAATAAATTTCGGGATATACTCGTTAAATTATAATAACGTAATCAACAAATAGATGACTTGAACGTTGAAAAATTTTACTTACCACTCTAGCTTTTCCACTTCATTCTCCTCGCAGTTGAGTAATATATATAACTGGACAGCCCTTAGTTCCTCATCATTCAAATATCTCTTTTTCAGTTTTCCAGAAGGATTTCCAAGAGCATTGAAGACTTTCAATAATGCATCATTATATTCTATATCTCCATCGTCGTTCCTCGGAGCTCTTGTTCTATTTGTAGCAATATGAAGCTTGAAATACATTGAACAAAAGTTCGTAATCTCCTCAAGGACATAGGCTTCACAAATAGAACCCTCGACCCGTGCCTTATTTTTCACCTTCCTCTTCAAGTGGTTTAGATGGCGCTCGAACGGGTACATCTACCGATAACCGACGGGCCCACCAACACGTACCTCATAGGAAAGATGAATTGGCAAATGCTCCATAGAGTCGAAGAATACAGGAGTGAATAATGGCTCAGAACACAACCCAAAATTTTATGTTTTTCAACGATATATTTCATATGCTTAATTGCCAAGTGTGGGGACGAATGGCTCAGAACGCAATCCAAAATTCAGTCTAGCATATATTAGTATGAATCATCTATGTTTTGTACATATGGTGTAGTATATGTTCTTATCGAATCTAGTATCTGAAGGATGTAACAGAATCAATAAGATGAACCCACAAAATGTAATACTAAGACATTATCTACTACTAAAAGATGTAGTGTTAGGTTGTCGTATCATCATTTCGAGTGATGGGGGTCGGAGGACAGTCAACTTTATCTACGGATACATAGTTTCTGCCTCGCTAGTCGAATGGCTGCAGGGACTATGTCCTGATCACGATATCGTACCGTAGATTAATGCAAATTCCTTATAGCAAATGTCGTACATAGATTTCTGCCTCGCCAGTCGAATGGCTGCAGGGACAGTGTCTGGCTGGTACATGTAATTCAAAATCAGATTAATGGGACAGTTACTTCGGGACAGTTACTTCCAAACCCAAACACACCCCACACATTAGAAACATGTAATTCAAAATCAGACCCCAATGGAGATGGCCTACTGTCCTCACACAGCTTATAATAATATAGAGAATCAACGAATTAGAGAATCCACGAATGAACAACAAATGAACAACAATCCAAATATATAGAAAGCCAATACTCAACAAACCGATATGATCATTTAAGCCAAAATCAGACCCCAATGTAATTCAAAACCCAGACACACTCCTCCTCCTCACACAGCTCAAAATCAGACCCCCCAATGTCCTGATCACCATGTCGTACCGTTGATTAATGCAAATTCCTTATAGAACCTAAACTAAAAATCAAGGCCAATGGCTAACCACATCAGTTTTGATTATGAGAAGCTGCTGCTGCTGCACCAAATCATGGATCCATATTTTTCCAAACTCATATTTTTTGATACCAAACTCATATTTTTCGATACCAAGCTCAAACTCCAAAATGAAAAACTTATCAAGCTCGAGCTCGAGCTCAATTAATTCTAGTCAAGCCAAGCTCAAGCTTACAATATTGGTGTCCAGGGGATTATGTGTTAACAGTATACATAGTATACTGTTAAAGAGGGGCCTAATAGTATATATAGTATCGTTGATTAATACAAACCAAATATGCATCCCATGAATCCCAGTTCATCTAAACATTATCACAGACATGTATACATGTAAACATCAATTAATTAACATTATTAGTCAATTTATTCTTCATTTTAAAACCCTGAAAATGCCCAAAAAACTTCCAGTATCAGTAAATAGGGCTCGAACCCTAAATTGTAATTCGAATCCCAGTAAAACATCAAATTGACAGTTGATATGAGTCGTGTACATATATAGGTGTCACATTGTGAGTCTCGTGTCCACACAGTAGGACACGACGTGTCCAAACCAACAAAATCAAAAATCACACGTACAGACTGCTGCTCGTGCGACAAGTCCATGCTCTCGTGGACACGAACTAGAAACGAGAGAGAGCTAGAAGACGAAGAGAAACTGGGAAGCGTCGGAGCCGGGGCGGCGGGGACAGGGGAGTGTGTGTGAGAGAGAGAAAAAGAGAGATGAGGGAGCTACCTGAGGAGAAGGGAGGAGGAAGAGGAGGCCGGAGGAGGGAGATCGCCGGAGGAGCGCCGCGGAGGAGGAGCGTGCAAAAAATTGAGGGGGAGGGGAAATTTGTGAATGATCGAAAAGAAAACCCTCGCCGCCTATATGAAACATTTAGCGACGTCCGAAAAGGACGTCGCTAAATGTCGCTAAAATTTAATATACGACGATGCAGCTTAAATTGCGTCGCTACGAGTCGCTACATCAGCGACGTGTACCGACGAACTTACTACGCAGGTTCCCATTTAATAAACTGTAGTCGCTAGACGTCGCTATTAGTCGCTTTTGGTGACTAATAGCGACGTATTAGTAAAATGTCGCTAAACCCCCAAAAATTAGCGACGTTCTTTCTTGGAATCGCTAAATACGTCGCTGATTTGACTTATTTTGGTAGTGCCTATTGAGTGTCAAAACTCAATGAAACAAGCCTCCCAAACACGTCGATTGCCGATTCCCTTCGGTCAAACACCTCCGATCCGTCACTATCAAGTCTCCAGCAAGTTCCTCTCCTTCCAACGGTCGACACGGACTTCATTTGGAAGGATTTGGGTAAGAAACGATAGAAGGGGGCCTTTGGAAGAGAAGGGTAAAACTAGAGTTTGAACTTGTGACGGCTCCTATGTTTCTCACAATGGAAAAGGGGGGCTGCTGGGTTTAGCCGGACAAGGGGGTATTAGGGTTAGGTTTAGGGTTTGGTCATGGGCCAGCACTCCTCAAGTTGCTAAAAAGCCCATTGACAAAAAGGCTTAAAGGCTTAAAGAAAAATAGCTAAAAATAAACTAAATGATTCTTAAATAGACAATAATTCTAAATTAAAATTTTAAAAAACAATAATAAATATAATTACATTATTAGGCTTCTAATCAAGGTTGACTAAAGTTATACCATCTTCTCCTACCAAAACACCAATCCAAACTACACAACAATCAATTTAATTAATAATTATCAAAAAATGCACAATGATTATAATACCCCTAATTAGAAAAAGTAAGTGTGACAAATCTACCCTCCTTAAAATAATTTCGTCATCGAAACTAAAGACAAAACTGAGTAGATGAGAAGGATAGAGAAATCATACCTCAAGACTGAAAAAGATAAGGGTATTGCTCGCACATCTCATCCTCCCTCTCCCAGGTAGACTCTCCTGGAGAGTGATGCCTTCAAGCTACGCGAACCAAGGGTATTGTCTAGTTCCTCAGCACCTTCTCCCATCGATCCAGAATCTCCACAGGCTATTTTGGATAACTAAGAGTAGGGCCCACCTCGATCTCGGAATGATCCAGTACATGGCTAGGATCTGCCACATAATGTCTCAACTGCAACACATAAAATATGTTGTGGACTCCCTCTAATGCAGGAGGCAAGTCTAGTCTGCATGACACGTCACCGACTCTTCCACTGATAATGAAAGGTCCGATGAAACGCAGACTAAGCTTTCCACCTCCACTAAAGCGAATAGTACCACACGTCAGAGATATCCTCAAGAACACCAGATCTCCAACATAGCATAAACATGGTCTGAACTTAACTATAACAATCACATGATTAAACAAAAATCATAAAACAAACAAAATCCTAAGTCTAAGTTGTACCTCAAACTACAAAGGTCTTCGGTGGCTATCAGTCCAATGTCGTTGTCTGTCATGCGCCATACGAAGTCGATCTTTGATGAGCTTCACCTTCTAGGCTGCGTCAACAACCATCTCA